>JAJIBD010031143.1:0-18400 GCA_021461705.1 Cryptotis parvus | reverse complement strand
TAAAGAAGAAAGTCTAGCAATTATAATAACTCTTGACTCAGGAATCAAATATTTAGGACAGCAAAAATCATGTCTATTTCAGGCTTTTGCAGCTGACGCATATTCTTAGGATATACAGGATAAACACAGTATTTCATTTCAAGTTCCTAAAAAGGAAAATGACTATGAGCAAATGAGTGCTAAGTTTTGTTTCTACACACACTGCAGTAATAATATTTTCAGTAAGCTGAGTTTTGGGCAGCTGAGTCAGGGTCATTAATAAATGTCTTATGCAACATGTAACTTAAAGGATATCAAAAATGTAAAGTAACATATCTCTGTCTCTACAGAGGAATAAAGAAGTGTGTGTGACCAAGCAGAGTTATTAATACATTAGCAGACTCTGTAATTATTATCCTAATGGCTCTTTATCAAAAAACAGCAAGAGGTAGGCAAGAAATAGATAATTACAGGATGAGCACAGGGAGATGGCTTATATTTTCTTCTTTCAAAAACCTTTCCATTAGCATAAGCAATAATGGCCAATGTATTCAGCACATTTTTAAAGTGCGCATTAACTAGATGATGTGTGATTACTAAGTTCTTATTTAATTATTCTGTTCATCAAAGATTAGTGCAATCCAGGGGCTCTCCATCTCTAACCTCACCTACCCCCCAGGTGGAAAGGGTTTTGCTTTTGCTTAACAATAAAAATACCTCACACCCTTCCATATGCAGCTTGGTGGTATCTTTGGTTTAGAAGTGACATATCCCATGACTCAATCAATAAATAATGAACATTTCCAACCATTCATCCATCCATCCATCCATCCATCCATCCATCCATCCATCCATCTATCTTATCCATCATCTATCTATCTATCTATCTATCTGCCTGCCTGGCTCGTCTGGGTCTGGGTCTTCGGGCTCGCCCATCATCCATCTATCATTCATCTACCTACCTACCCATCTTACCTACCCACCCACTCTTACTCTATCCATCTACTCCAATACCTTACCCATCCATCCATCCACCCACCCACCCACCCATCCATACATCCTCCACTCACCCACCCACTCCATCCATCTATCCACTCCAATTCACCCATCCACCCATTCATCCATCCACCCATCCACCATCCACCCATCCATCATCCACCCATCCACCATCCACCCATCCACCCATTCACCCATCCACCCATCCACCATCCACCATCCACCTATCCACCTCACCCACCCACTTATTTACCCATGTTTCCAAAATGGATTTGAGCTGGTTTATCATAAAATATTAAACAGCTAGAAGAAGAACATTAATTAGTGAAGGTTGATAATGATGAGGCAGGAAGAGAGAGACAACAAACAACAAACATTAAACGCGCTTTGAAAGTGTTGTAATATAGTAAGTGACATAGTTCTGAAGGGCTGTAAGGGAAGATCTTTAATTTTATATTTTTCCCACTTTATACTCAGTAAAGCAACACTAGTTACATAATCATGAGCTTATAGCCCAGCGGTGGGCATTTTGCCTTGCACGCTGCCGCTGGCAGTGCCAGCCCGGTTCAATCCCCGCATCCCCTATGTCCCTGGTCACCACTCAGGAGTAATTCCTGAGTGAAGAGCCAGGAGAAACCCCTAAGCATTAATGGGTGTGACTCCAAAAATGCAAAAAAAAAAAAAAAAAAAAGGTAACCAGTTTCCAAGCATCGGGAACTATATTGTTTTCGAGATTAAGGTACTTTGCACCCCATATTTAAGTTTTATTTTTCTTTTTCCTCATCAACATATATATAATATATATAATATATATGCTTGGGACAAAATAATGTTCTTTTCTTTTACCTATGATATTCTTAAACTCAGGTTACATAGTGTCTGAGCACCTTACTATTTCTCAATTATTTTAATGTAAAAACACGCTACTTTTTAATCTTTATAAGTATTTTTCACCTCTCAAGTTAAATGTATCAAGTTGCAAAACCCTTGGTTTAAAAAAATAATCATCATAAAAGTACTGTAAAGGTATCATCATATTTGCGCTGCATGCGCTAACAGCACCAACTCAAGAGAAGAATTTTCTGATGACTAATTTTGTGTCAACTTGCTTGAGCTTATAGTGTGAAAATTTTTGGTGGTCAAACATTACCTTAAATGTTTCTGGGCAAGGGGATGTTTTGGATGAGATTTTATGTTTAAATCCATGTACTTAGGTAAATTTGTATTTAAGTAAAAAGCAAATTATCACTGATAATCTGAATGATCCTCATCCAATCTGTGGAAAGCCTTTTTACATGTGAAACCAAGACTACCCATCATCTTGCAGAAGAGAGAATTTTCCATAGAATTATCTTTAGACTTCAAGCAGCACCACTGATTATTGTTCTATAGCACACTGCCTCTGACTTCAATCAGCTTTCGTCTTATTTCTACATTCACGGTTTATTCCATGAGATAATAGTCTCTCCAAGTTCCTCACTATGATATAAGCAAATCTTAAAAATAATAAGCCAGGCCGGAGTGATAGCACAGCAGGTAGAGTGTTTTCCCTGCAACTGACCCGGTTCGATCCCCGGCATCCCATATAGTCCCATGAGTACCGCCAGGAGTAATTCCTGAGTTCAGAACCAGGAGTAACTCTGAGTATCAACAGGTGAGACCTTTCCAAAAAAAAAAAAAAAAAAAAAAAAACCAAAACAAAATAATAAGCCAATGATAGCCTTTAAATATCTGCAGGGCCAGATAAATGTGTAAAAGAAGAGGGGAGGGCCGATAAATAGTCCAGCAGGGAGGGCATTTGCCTTGCACGCAGCAGGCCTATACTCGGTTGCTCGGGTTCGATCCCTGGCATCCCATATGGTCCCCTCTCGAGCACAGCCAGGGAGTATTTTGAGTGCTGAGCCAGGGAGTAGCTCCCCTGAGCATCACCGGTATGACCCAAAAAGTAAGAAGAGGGAGAGATATTCAGAGAGAGAGAGAGAGAGAGAGAGAGAGAGAGAGAGAGAGAGAGAGAGAGAGAGAGAGAGGGAAGAAGAAAAGGAGTTACCTTTGCTATTGAGGCAGCCTAGGATAGACGGAGGGCGTGGTAAGACACACTGGTGGGTGGAATGGGGTATTGGTGGAGGGATGGGTGCTGAAATAAAAATACCAAGAAATCAATTATGAACACCTTTTGTAATTGTATACTACACCGTGGTATAATAAAAATACTAAGCCAATTCCTTAAAAATCTCTTTCTCTCTCCCCTCTCTTCATATCTTACTTCCAGCCCTTTTGTAGAAAGTACCTATTAGTAGAAAATGTTTTCCCTTTATAGTTAATATATGGAGTTTAGAATTGAGGTATCCTCTTTGACCTGGACTCAACTGCAAATTTCATTTCAGTCTTATAAGTACCCGCTAAGTAAACTTTATATAGTCTGGGACCTGAATGAGTACGCCCCTTACGGTAAAATTCATCATAAATAAAGAAATATAATATAGGAAGAAAGAAAAGACTAGGAAAGCCAGGACTGCTAAGGCATTGATGAGAACTCAATCAAAAGTGGATGAATCAGACCAAACCTGAAGAAACTTTGCAGCCTTCTATACAAACAGAAGTCACCAGAGATAAAACCTGAAATATAATGTAAGTATCAGGATGTGGGAGGGGGTATGAAATTAGGTACAGCACAGTATTGAATCTATATAGTTTTTTTTTCTCCCAGTGTTCCAGTCACCGGTTATTAAACCAAGGACATAAACAATAATCTGGAATGCCTTCGGAGAGTAAATAATTCTTTGATTTTAAGACTTGCAGAATGGAGACCTTAAGCAGATGAAATATTTTATAAAAATAGTTGGCGGGGCCGGAGCGATAGCCCAGCGGTAAGGCGCTTGCTTTTAGTCTCCAGCCCCATGCCGCTCGAAGTCCGATCCCCTCGCATCCCATATGGTCCCCTCGAAGCACCACTCAGGAGTACACCTGGGAGTGCAGAGCTTTCAGGAGAAACCTCTGAGCTGTACGCCCGGGAGGACTCCAAAAAAGCAAAAAAATAAATAAATAAATGTAAATAGTTATACTCCTCCTGTACACTTTAGTTTTTGTGTCCTTGTTTTCCTATTGAAAAACATTAATAGTCTAAATGACAGAATTATATATTAATATTATATATGATATATGTATCTAGATAATATATTAAAATGTTGGTTTAGATTAATGTAAAATACTATAGCCTTGCTACTATCATGATAATTCAGGGAAAATGTAAAGTTTTTTGTGACAATTATGTAGATCAAATCACTATTTTGCAACCAATAATAACTGAATTGTATTCTCTAGACAAATGCTAACGAAATGTTACTAGAGTCTTGAAATTTCTTTTAGATTTTTTTTTGACATTCTTGTAGTGCAGAGCCTGCTTCTCTAGCTCTGGGCACCCGAGTATCCTCTTCCTAGGGACTAGGGAACCGTTTAAACTTCCCAAGAGAGAATCTGGGTTGTCCAGCGGCCAAGTCAAGTGCTTACTTCGCGTAATATCTCCAGGCCCCCTTATATTAGATCATTAACTACAAAATAGGAATCGGCCCTGGGGTATTATTTTTCCTTAGTTTAGAGACAAATTTGACTCATAAAATTTTGACTAGACTATTGCTCTGGGTCTCTCTCCTCTCTTTACACAAAGTACTGCGTGGTTTTTAGCCCCTATAAAGCTTAGAAGACGGAGAGACTCCTTTTCACCTGTGCACTCAGCAAAAAACTATGACTGAATGAGGGGCTCTGGATATCTTTCTGAAATGGAAACACTTTGTGAAGTTGAGATGACAAAGCCGAAGGGTGTTTTTAATTTGACTCTTTTAAAATTTTCTCTCATGAGGACCAGAGCGGCAGCACAGTGGGTAGGGTGTTTACCTTTGCACATGGCTGACCTGGGTTCGACCCTCGGTGATCCCTTTATGGTCTCCTGAGCACCTCCCAGAAGTAAATCCTGAGAGCAGAGCCAGGAGTAACCAAAAAAGAAAAAAATATCCTCTCTTAGGGTTGCATCATTATTTCAACTGCAAATTTATATTTTCAAACCCCCTCCAGCTCCTATAGTCTACAAGAAAATGCAGAAATGTGTCAATACCTTTGGTCTTCACTTTTGGAAGCCACTGCCCTAACACACAGAGAGGAAGCATTGGGCGTGGCGGGCACTGAAGGTTCCTTCCTCTTGGTTACACCCAGCCAAGTTGATTTATTACAACACTGCAAAGAGTCTCGCCTTTCTGAGCTTCCTGAGTATCTTATTGAACTTCTTGCTGTCCAAGGGCAAAAATTTTTTCGGTCAAAGAGACTCTTCCAGATTGCTAAGCACATAAGCCAAGGATAAAAAGACAGATTTTGAGTTACTCAATACTTGTTTTGCAAAAAGTCTGGTTGTTTTAAAAATAATTGCATCATTTCCCCATTTGATGATTGGACAGTAATGCAGGGTGGATACTAAACTGAAAATTAAGTTCGAGCTCCCTCTAGGCACCTTTACAATTCTAGACATCCATTTATACTCAAGTGGAAAAAATATTCAGCTGTTTGAAGCTTGGAAAATAAAAATTTGAGGAAAGCCAATGAAAAATAGACACCAATGTCCCTTTGAATATATAAAAATACACATAGAAAATTTCCATCCTATTTATTTTCTCAGGTATTATATTCATGGAACGAATATAAATAGGATTATCCCTTGATCAGCATCCTGAAAATCTAAATTCCTTTCTAACATGACGCACGCCATAACTATTCAGAGTGTTCAGTACAAAGAACACCAATTATAGACTTGCTCCAGCCAAGCGTTTGGGGAATCCTGATTCTTCCACTTGCTCATAGGTGAGCTTCTTGGATAAAAATATTTGTTTCTTGGGTGTGTGATTTCTTTCCTCTCTCTTTAAGAGATGAGCATGCTAAAATTTAAGCCAGAGATTACCGGAGAAGCACTATAAATTGATGAGACTCACAGCCCTAAATTCAGTGGATCAATTAATACTTCCCCTTCAAGCTTTCAGCTTTAATCATCCTTAAATTATTCATCATAATCAGTTCATTCTACACTTACTATTGACACCATTACATTCCATAAAGACACTGGTACTGGGGTGGGGATTAGCGGAGACAGGAAAGAGACTAGCTTAGACACTATTACAGTGCTCACAGATGCCACTGGCAACAGGTGCAGTCCAAGTAAATCTTTCAAAGGTATATTTCAGCCAATGATGAAGCCAAAGAGCTAATGCAGGAAAAAGGAGATTTGTGGAGGTATTAAGGGGTTAGAAAATAAAGACATTCTTTCGCCTCGGCAACTCCAAGAAACCCAGGGAAAGGGCATCCAGCTACATTTACAATGAATAAGCTTATGAAAAATTTGAATTTTGCAAATTAAAACAAAAACGATAGTTCCGACACCATCTGCACAGGTACTTCTCACCATAGTATTTCTGTAACCTTGAGATAATGTTTTTCCTCTGTAAGAGCCAACTTTCAAATACACTCAACATGGCATCATTCCAGTCTTGATGGCTTCTGTGGCCAGGGACAAGCCAAGTGGGTGGTTTAGTAAGTAGAGAGGGAGAGCTTAGGCTTTCTTAAAGACATAACTGAAGTGCAAACTTCGTCAAACTTGAACTCTTACATGAAATGTGCAGTGGATTTTCATGGCACATACTATGGCATCTTAATAATACTTCATAAGAGAATGGGTTCTCAGAACAAAGGACTAGAGGTTTTGTGTAGACTCAATACTTGTACTGCAAATGCAATGTATATTTTCCATAAGCGAGAGGCACATCTCTCGATCACAGGCTAATAACTTCATCCTGTTTGTTCTTTTTCTTTCACAATTTTTTTTTTTTTTTTTGCCACAATTGCATAAACACACAAATATTCTTAAAGGACAAATACTTCATATTTTCCCTATGAGAGATAAGGGATTTGCTATGCATGTGACAGACTCTAAATACTCACATAATCAAAACCACTATGTTTATGCAAAGTGTACTCTTTACCTCATGAAGCAGATGCGGATAAATAATTTAGGTTAGATATCCTTCCCTATAATTACATATTCATTAAACTATTGAATAATATTAGTACAATTTATAGATAATAGTTTTTTATTCATAAATACTAGGAGACTTTGTCTGTTTCTCCCATTATTATTTTATTTTCTTTTTTTTAAATGAGATGTATCTTAATTTGAGCTTAGTATCACTGTATCACTGTCTCTCTCCCCTTTCATCATCAATTTCTGTTTTGAGCGGTCACTGCAACATCTCCATATGACCTGTCTCACATGCAAGTAGAGCCCAAGGGCAATCTGCTTGCTCCAGAAACATAAAGAGCCCTAAATTATTCCATCAGGTCATGGGAAATTTATGTCTATAATTGTTACTGGTATTTGGCATATCAAATACCACATGGGTAGCTTGTCAGGCCTAAGGCTGTGTGGGTAAAGTATTACTTCTTGTAGTCATCACAAAATCCAGCATTTATTGATGAACTGCACAGCCGCCAAAGTCCAGATATGGAAAATGGAGGCCCCTCATGAAGTGTGAGGTCGTCTGGCTTGTTGTGAGGCTTTCGTGCTGGGATGTCATCAGGCCAGGGCTAGAACTCCGCCATCCCTCTCCCGGGCCCTTTTGCAGCTGGGCAACAGGGAGAGCCAGTAGCAGCTCTGCCCCATGTCTGTGAGCGTCTGTGGAGTTTAGTATCTATTCTATTCTATTTATTTATTTATTTATTTATTTGTTTATTTGTTTGTTTGTTTGTTTGTTTCTTTGTTTGTTTATTTTGCTTTTGGGTCACACCCAGCGATGCTCAGGGTTACCCCTGGTCTGTGCGCTCAGGAATCACCCTCCTGGCACTGTATGGCCATATAGGATGCTGCTGGGGAACGAACCCGGGCTGCTGCATGCAAGGCGTCCTACCCACTAGACTATCGCCCCAGCCCCAGTATCTATTTTATACTTTGGTTTTAAAACTTATTCTGATGGGATTGTTTCTGCTCTTTTGAATATGTGAGCCAGTCTCTGTGGGTGTAAAGTGGTATCTCATTGTTGTTTTGATTTTGCATCTCTCTCTGATGATTAGGTGATGATTAAGCACTTCTTTTTCATATTTTTTTGGCCATTCGAATTTCTTTTCTTTGCCAGTTTCTGTCTTATTTTTTTTTCTCCCCCATTTTTTTGATGAACAACAAGTGCTGGCGTGGGATGGGGAAAAAAGGGACACTCCATCCATTGTTGGTGGAATGCCGGCTGGTACAGCCTTTCTTGGAAACAATATGGACTTTCCTCCAGAATTAGAAATTGAACTCCCATTTTTGACCCAGCCATACCACTCCTGGGAATCTACTCTTGGAAGCAAAAAAATACACAGCGAAACACCATCCCTACTTTTATGTTCATAGAGCATTATTCACAATAGCCAGAATCTTGAAGCAACCTGTGAGTGCCTCGAAAATCGATGACTGATAAAAGCTTGGTACATCTACACAATGGAATACTCATGCAGCTGTTAGGAAAATGAAGTTATAAAATTTGCCTAAAATGGATGGGACATGGAGAAGATTATGTTGAGCGAAATTAGCTAATGAAGGAGAGAGACAGATACAGAATGACTGCATTTATCTGCATAACATAAATATATAGGTGCAATTATGATACCAATATCCAAGGTCAAGTGAAACATATATCAGGAGGTCCTGTCAAAGGTGGAAATTATCACAAACGGTGGGAGTCAGAGGCTAGGGTAAGACAGAAAATGGAACAGTGTGCTAACAATTGCCTGAGGGTACTAATGCCAATCCTAGAACTGAGCATTAAAATAGAGGCAAAAAGATACTACATGACAACCCTTTAATGTATGTTCTGTAATCCATAGTCTGGAGGAAGAAAAAGAGAAAGAGAGAGAAAAAGGGAAAGAAATAAAGAACCTGCCATGGAGTAGGGCTGGGGAGGGAGGGAACTGGGACGTTGGTGGTGGGAGATGTGGCACTGGTGGCGGGATGGGTGCTGGAACACTGTTTGCCCAAAAAACCCAAATATGAACTCTTTTAATTGCATATCTCTGAAATTGTAAAAATAAAAATTTGGGGTAAAAACCTTTATTCTGTTTGGATTGTTAATTGTTTTTGTCATGGTGTCTTTTTTATAATATAAAAGTAATGTTACACTGTCTTCTGGCTCTTTGTCGCTCTGATAAAAACCCAGAACTGAGTTAAATAGAGGCAAAAGATACTCATGACAACCCTTTACCGTATGTCTGTAATCCATAGTCTGAAGGGAAGGAAAAAAGAGAAAAAGAGAGAGAAAGGGAAAAAGAAATAAAGAACTCAATATGAACTTTAATTGTATGTCTTTGTAATTGTAAAACTAAAAATTACAAAAAACTTATTCTGTTGAATTGTTAATTGTTTTTGGATTAGACCACTGGGAGTTTTGAAGCTAGCTCCTTTCAATACTCTGAAATGCTACATGATCACTTGTGTGATGTCCATATTGGAACCCTAGAATCACCATGTAACCTTCTCTTGGATGTCCTCTTTAATTTTTATTAAGTGAATCAATGTCTAGACTCAGATGTACTCAGTCAATGAAAATGCTATTGTTTTAGACCATATTAGTTGAAAAAATTTATAACATGCAAATTAATTGAACCTCTGGGGCATACACATGTCTATGAATTCTTCTACATTAGTCATTCCCAAGTAGCAATATACGGATTCCATCCACACTCTGTCTTCATCTTTAATCCTTTTCTTGCCATATGGACCATTCTGCTATTTGTTTATCTGAAACTTCTGATTCCAAAACAATAAACATGTTTCTTGCTACCACTACATCTATTTATTAAGTCTCTTTAGTATATGTGGAGTAAAGTATAAAGTTGGGAAATACTAACTCAGGACCCTTTTATTGGAAACAATTTTATCAACATAGCTATGTATGGTTTTTCTATTTTTTATTCTACTTTTGAGTTAATTAGAAAAACTCTTCCACTGACATCACCCTTAAGTGATTATTTTATATGTTTCAAGCATAAATTTTTTCTGATAGTCTCGTGTTTCACCCTGAATCTGTTTACTAAACCAATCTCTTATATGTAATACCGTGTAATTAGATTCAATATTTTGCTCTGTACATTTCCCTCTTGAATCTTGACAATAATTAGTATCATGTATATACCATTACATAATATATGGAATATATAAAATATCTTGTTTTTTTATTTCTTGAGTATTTTTATTTCTAAAAATAATCTCTGAAGATTACCTTCTATTTCATTTTTATCCGACTTCGAATTTTACTGACCATTTGTCGTGGCCAGACCTTTTCTAGAGGTCAAGTAAACCTATAGATAACTTAAATAAACCTCAAGTAACTGTCATTTTATTTTATATATCTCTTTGGATTGATTAATTATTAAGTAATAGAAATCACACCTCATCTGTGGAATACAGAGTCAAAATAAGATAGAACTAGACTATAACAAACTGTTGACATTGGAATACAAAAATAAGCTGCCAAACCAAAGGACAGGAAGGTGGAAAAGAAGACCAGATCAGAAAAGACATAGGACAGTGGTAGAGGGTTAAGAATTTTATATACCATTTCCATAAATTTTAACACACCATTGTAACTTTATAAACTATGATTTTTAAAAAAATATGATTTATAAAGCTACTATACATATTCAGTCTCATTATTATCGTGCAAACATTTTCAAGAAATCAGTTCAGTGAGCAACTAGGAATTATAATTGCAAAGAACATGTAAAATTTCATGTTTGTAAGAAACAAGGCATTATATGTTTTAGAATAGTAGTGTAAGAACTCCGTACAAATCAACTTTCTGAAGTCCAGAGAGATAGTTCAAAGGGGCTAAGGGATATGTTTTATGTTCCTCAGGAATCCCAAATTCAATCTCTGGTACTATGTGAACATCTCTGGTCATGGGCCCAAATGCAAAACAAATAACTTGTAAAAAGCAATTAATAAATACTCGCCAAACATACAAATAAACTTTTCTTAAATCTCCAGGAATTATCCAATGGCTAGTCATTTTTAAGTACATTTACTTTCTAAGAAAACAATGGATATACTGAGGCGTAGGGATAACAAAAACTTTTTGATGTTTTAACCCTATCAAAAACTCAGTCCCCCCAGTTACATCATATAACCCTATTGCACACACTAATGGAAAAAAAAAAAGGCTCCCTGGGAACTTTCGGTGGTGGTTCACCTCAAAAAACAACGGAAGTTAACACTATTATAATAACTTTTGAAAGAAAAAGATTATTTTGCATTTTTTTTCCTTGGGGCCAATACTGGTGGGGTCTGGGAGGGCTTACCCTGGCTCTGGAGCTGAGGTATCACTTCTTGAGTGGACTTTGGGACCATATGGGGATGGTAGAGCCTAAAATCTGGTTGATTGCTGTATGCAAGGCAAAATCCTTACTCACTGTCCTATCTCTCTGACTCATGACAAAACAATATTTTTTTTTGAAGCTAGCAGCCTATTAGTGCAATAGCATTGCCACAGAAAACTCCTCTGCTTGGCTAGTAAGCCAACTAAGGGATAAGAATTCGGAGTCGGGTCCCTCCAAATCCACCTTCCCAGCAGAGAATTTTCATATTTTGACACAACTGAAAGCTATCTTTTTATACATTGCTACTTTAATAGAACCCTGACTTAAGTTCACCTACTTCAGTATTTTTTATGGAAAGAATAAAGCTCTGTGGCATTTTTTTTTTAAATCAACCGGGAAAATTGTCTAACATTATAGCTGTAGGGAAGTAGTGATGCAATTTTGGTTTGACCCACCCTGACTAAAGTGCTTAAAAATAAAAACTGCAGAATAAAGACCATACATAACTTTGTAAAGTGTTAACACATTCCTAGGAAGTTAGCAGGTTGAACATGTTACATGCCATTTATGGATGGTATGCAGAAAAAGATGAGAAATTCCTTTATTTTCATTTTGGCCAACGTGAAATGTCTGTATAAGCAGAGCAACAAAAAAATCTACAAGAGTTTCAAATAGGTTGCCCATATATTAAAAACATGCTCCATGTAAGCGCATGCGCCGCCACAAGACACACACACACACACACACACACACACGTGTGCTGTTGGGTTTTTGCACACTCTTGGTCACACTTTCTCCTTACCAAAAACTGCTCCTTAGCTAAAAACTTTGAGTTCTAGCTGGCTTACTATAAAATACAATTACCAGAAATCATAACCCGAAAGTAAAGTTTTACTTCTTTCAAAAAATAAATGAAAGGGACATAGCCACAATAAGTAGGCAGACAAACATATTTTTCCAGGATCTCTATTAAAAGACTAAGAGCTGTAAATCTTGGAGAGGGGGTTTCCAAACTGTTAAAAATTTCTAGTGTTTAATAAAAATTGCAAGACATGTAGTTGGGGTTAGAGCCCAAAGTATTGCTTTCTATGTGGCGCTGCTGGGAATGAGCTCTCTTGTGCCCTGGAGTATCATTACTATGATCCCCAAATCAACAAGAAAATAAAAATAGATACAAGACTGTGGAAAATAAGCTCATTGTATAGGAAAGTGTTCCCAGGAAAGTATGGTGATGCTATTATGCTAGACAAAATTTCAATTATTAAAATATTTTCAAGAAATTAAGAAAAACCATATATGGAGCAGGTAGAGGTGGAGTAGTATATATATATATATATATATATATAAAAACCAAAGCATATAAAATGATATTTTCACTAGCAACAATCAGTAAGCATATTATAGCTATTTAATACAGATTAATAATAAAGACAAATTAAATATTCAAATACAAATATAGATTTTAAAAATGGAAAAGTATGACATCTAAAGTAAAAACTTACTAGAAAACTTGGAGAGCTTAGTTGAGATGGCAAAAAAATGATTGAATAAATTTCGTGAGACCATAATTGGAAAATCATCCATTATTCAGGAAAAGTGCCATGAAAAGATATTAAAAATTGAAAAAACAATAAAGACCAAAAGCACAAAAGAGGTCAACATCAAGCAGATCAGTATACCATATCAAATGAGGGAGGGAGCGACAGAGGGAGTGAAAGCGACGAGAGAAAACAGAGGAGGGAAAAAGAGTCTCTGAATTAATTAAAAATAATGTCCAAATTCTTATGAAAACAGTAATGTTATATTCCAAAGCTCAATGAACTCTGGTAGAGTACTTCTAAAAGTATCACACAGCTGAAACAAAGCCAGAGCTAATTTTGATGCAAGCTAATAAAAATAAGTGCTCATTACTTGTAAGGTATATAAGTTTTAGCAAGATAAGATAAACCAAGTTAAAGTTACACTGTAAAAAGCAAATAAAAAAACTCTTTTACATTCACCCAGCCCAAGTTTGATCCTTCAGGCATTACACTTGATTTCTAGATAATGTCCTAAATTTCCTTGTTAGAATAACATCGCACTTGTTATCTCAAAATCTAACACTACAGTTGACCTCTGGGACACAGAGCCAGGACTAGCCCCCTGGAGCGCCTTCTGGTGTAGTCTAAATTCTCTCCAAAAAAAAAAAAAAAAGGTAAAAAGTAAAAAATTTCAATATTATTTAATGAGGGATATTTACTTTTTATTCATTTATTAATAAAACAAGTATTTGTTATTTATTGTTTATTATAAAATAAATAATATTCAATATTATAAATAATATTGAATATTATTCATTTATGCTTGGGATATCACGCCCCACTCAAGTGAGAGAAGGAATCAGGAGTTCCTCAACACCAGTTGCTGTTCCAGCCTGACGCTTGTCTTCATTTTGCCAAGGCATCGAAAATCAGATGGGCTGGACATGGAATGCAAATTTTGGAGACGATCGCCAGACTAGAGCCATTACTGACTGATCCTTAGGACGCCTAAATATTCCTGAAGGAACGGTTTGGAGGCTCTTTCGTATTCCTAAACAACCAGATGCCATTGGGCTACACTGGCACGTGATAGCATCCAATGGAAATGTTACTGGCGCCAGCTCTTAGGAAATCGATGAACAACAGGATGTCTAGTGATCTAGTGATTCATTGGAGGCACCATGCGATTTTAAAAACTATTCATATAGGAGTTTAAGGTATACAATATTTCAAACACCAATCTCACCATCAGTATCAAATAACTTCTTTTTCACCTTTTATTTAAACACCATGATTTACAAAAAGTACAAAAGTGTTTCCTTTACAGTACAGTTGTTAGAAAGATTCATCATTCAACAACAATCCCATCGCTACTGTGCCCCCAACACACCAGAGACCTCACTCCCACCATTCCTCCTGCGCCATTAACTGGGCCCCAATTTTCATATTGACTCAGCCCATATAGGAGAATGGTATTAATAAAGCTTCGCCTACTCTTTATCTCGGTTTTTAAGGATTGAATCTGACTATTTCTATACTTGCACTTTTACTTTTGAGTTTAAAGAACATAGTAGGTTTCTACTAGTCAACCCCAAATCACTCACTCACACTGCACCTGCAGACACTTATTACTTCAAATTTTTCTCTCAATATCTGTTTGAACTTGTCCTATGCAAACACCGAATAATCTTATTCTTGCATTGCTATTTGAGCTACTCCCTGGCACCGTGCCAATAAATATATTCTTTGATAAAAGTCAGTGGGAGATAATTCAAATCTCCATTGTGCCATTTTGAGTCTGCTGTGTAGAAATAATCGATATTTTCCCACAGACCACACATCAAAAAATTCCCCGCCACTCTGTGATTGTATGCCTCAGACATAATTCCTATGGAATGTGATGTATTACCCGGTACATCAAAAATTAGCCAAGATATTGCCTACTGATTTGCCTAGCGCGCCACGGGAGACCCAGCAGAGCTCTTTCCTCGGTGTCTGCAGGTCCCTGGATTATGGTGGACAGCGCCAGCAGCAGTTCTTTTTCCTCCAGTAAGTTCTGCGGGTTCCTCTTCCTCCCTGGGGCAAACTCCTTTTTAAAGGGTTAAGTACAATACAACACACACACACACACACACACACACAATTCACAGATTTACTATTTGAGGGGTAGGATTTTTCATTTATAACACACCAGCATCACTCTTTCTCAGAGCCATTCCTTCTTTTCTCATCCTTTCACTATAGCAGACTTTCTCTTAAAACACCAGTTCTGTTTCTAAGTTGTTTCAGAGCAGTTGCTGGGCTTCTTCCCCTCCCCCAAGCTCAAATAAGCAACTTTCTTCTAATAAAGCACCCTTCTTGGCTTTTTTTTATTTTTACAATTACAAAGATATACAATTAAAAGTTCATATTTGGGTTTTGGTCATACTGCTCCGCACCCATCTCAAGCCATCAACAGTGCCCATCTCCACCTACCAACGTTCTCGAGCCTTCTCCCCCTCTCTCTCTCCCTCCGGGCAGCCCTCCCTCCTCCATTGCAGTAAGCCTCCCTCTTTTTTTGGCTTCCTTTCCCTTTCTCTTCTCTTTCCCTTCCTTCCAGACTATGGATTACAGAACATGCCATTGTAAAGGGCTGTCATGTGTATCTTTTGCCTCTATCAATGCCAAGCCCCCAGATTTTCAGAACTTCACAAAGGCTGGGTAGCCACAGTGTAACATTACTTTTTATATTACTAAAAGACACCATGACAAAAACAATTAACAATCCTAAAAAGAATAAGGTTTTTTAATTTAGTTTTACAAATTTTACTAAAAGATATACAATTAAAAAAGTTCATACTTGGGTTTTGGTCAGCATGACGTGTTCCCAGCACCCATCCTCGCGCCAATTAGTGCCCATCTCCCACCACCACAAACAAAACCTTTAGTTTCTCCCCTCTCTCCCCAGCCCTCCTCCATGGCATAGGTTCTTATTTCTTTCCCTTTCTCTCTCTTCTTTCTTCTTTCCTTCCTTCCAGAAGGCGGATCGCTGCAGAACATACATTAAAGGGTTGTCATGTGTATCTTTTTGCCTCTATTTAATGCTCAGCTCTAGATTTTTATCAGAACTACAAAGGCCAGAAGACAGTGTAACATTGGCTTTTTATATTAATAAAAGACACCATGAAGAATTTACATCCAGAACCTTGTCTTAAAAAATACATTGTTGTTCCTAGATAAAGCAAAAAAACTAGCCAATCAAAGAAGCATCTCATCATAACCAGAGCTTCTTTATGAAACATTTAAAAGAATCTTTTAGATTGACATGATTAGGGCTATGTGATTAGGCTATAACCTCCGTCTACATAAAAAGAAATAAACAGCATATCAAAAAGGTAACTTTAGATGAGTTGAAAAGATAATAGGCATTTTTTTGTAATTCTTATAAGTTTTTTTATTTATAAGACATTGAACAGTTCATTAATTATAAAATGATGTTAGTGATTTATGTGTACATTTTGAGACAAGAATAAAAATACACACAGAATTAAAACAGGGAACAGAGTTGTATTGAATCAATATCTTACATAAAATGAAATTAAATTGGCGTTACTCCAGTTAGGATTATTTCAAATTAAGATGGAAATTATAATCCAGGAACACATTATTAAAACACTACTACAATAATATTATGAAAATATGTGTTGGTAAATTAAAAAAGAGTAAAGAGGGATTAAAAAATGATGCATGAAATGTGAGGGGCAAAAGAGTTAAAAACCAACATAGAAATTATATATTATAACAAACTAATACTAATGTTTAACTTAAGATAAAAATTATTAAGCAGAATTGAAGAAACCCACTATAATTTTAATAGAGATATTTAAAAAATAGGGTAAATAGTTTAAAAAATTAATTAGAGGAAAAAGAGATATTAGGGTCTATTGAATAGCAAAGCATAAACTGAAATGCTTTACTTCCAAATGGGTTAACAATAAAACAGATTTTGAATAATCATCACATATAAAGGAGTATGTATAAATAATATAACTACTTTTGAACTTGTTTGTAGCAGATACACAGAAAACTGAGTCTTAACTGACATTAAGTCACTAAATCAACAGATTACCATTATTGGTTGATTTTATACCCTTTGTCTATTGGATGAATTAAAAATAATAATAAAAGGGATTTTGAGAAACATTAAATGCCAGGGACCAAACTTAATCTAATTTATATATGAAGACCCTTCTGTTCAGTAGCAGAAAATACAAATTTTGTGCACAAATATGAGAAGATTTAGGAGAGCTCAACCATATGGTGTGCTATAAGTCTCAAAATCATTTCAAACACTATCTTCCATACAAATCATGTTCTTTACTACATGACATTAACTGAGAAACAAACAATAAATATAGATTTGAAATGATAAAAAACTTATTACAAAATAACAAAATGATTTTAAGTTAGAAATTATACTGAAATTAGGAATAATTTTAAAAATAAGGAAAATAAAAAACTATCATTAAATGAAAAAGAATAAAAGCAAAGCAGCACTCCAAGAAACTAATATGACTTAAGTGGGATTATATCAAAACACATTGCTAATAAAGTGCATTAATCTTTCTCATCCTTCAATTATATGAAATAAAACAATGACATAAAATATTGAAAAGGACAATGATTAATAAAAGCAAAAATAATGAAATCACTTAAAAACTATTTTACATACAATACACCAGATAAAGGGCTAATATCCAAAGTCTATAAAGTGCCTGCCAAGGTTCAACAACAAAAATTGCAACATCCCATCCAAAAGGGGGGAAAGGAGATGAATAAGCACTTCTCCAAAGAAGACACATGGATAACCAATAGACTCCCTGAAAAAAAAAAGTCTCTTTTGGCTATGTATAATTAAGGGAAATTCAGGTGAGGGCAACAAATGGATGAACATGGAAAGTATTATAATGAGAAAAATGAATGAATCAGAGAGACAAGCATAAAATGACTATACTCTATTTGTGGGATAAAAAAATACAGAAAATAAGGACAGAAGAAACAAACAAGAGTCAAGAGTATTGGTCCTTCCATGGTTGGGCCTGCCTCAAATCCTGGGAGAGGCTAAATTGGGATAGAGAAGGAACTCACTATGACAATGATGGTTAAAGTAATTGTTCTGTATGGGAGATGTGCGCAGAAAGTGGGTAAAAAGAAGATCTGAAACATGATGCTGGCTTCTCAATATCTGTATTTCCTGCCAAAAATACCCAAAAGGAGAGAGGGCAAGAGAGAGAGGGAGAGAGAGAGAGAAGAAATGTGCTTTACCATAGAGTTAAGGCAGGGTCCTGAGTGGTAGGCAGGAAATGGAGCCATTGGTATTGGGACATGTACACTGGGTGAGGGTCAGGTGTTGAACATACAATGACTGAAAGCTGATCTTGAAGCTTTATGACTGTGGATCTCATGGAGAGTAAGGAAAGGAAAGGAGAGGAGAGTAGGAGAGGAGAGGAGTAGAGAGGAGAGGGAGAGAGGAGAGGAGAGGAGAG
>JAJIBD010031142.1:0-21039 GCA_021461705.1 Cryptotis parvus | reverse complement strand
ATTATAGTTTTGTTTTACATTTCCTTAATTAGTTACGCAAGTCATCTTTTTTCATAAACTTTCCAATTTGTAGGTCTTTCTTTGAGAAATATCTATTTGAATTATTTCCTATGTTTTAGTTTTCATAAATTTGCTATTAAGTTAGGCATTGTGTATTTAAACTCCTATCAAATCTATGCCTTGCAAATATTTTTCTTTCTTACTAAGGGTGTTTTCATTCTGCTTCATAATATACTTTAATAAACATATATAATGTATTTTTATTGTGCTGCATTATATATTTTCACGTCATTTTAACACTTCTTTTTTTTTTTTATTTATTTTTTATTAAAGTTGTTTTTTTTTACAATTTCAAAGATATACAATTAAAAGTTCATATTTGGGTTTTGGTCATACAGTGTCCCAGCACCCATCCCTCCACCAATGTCCATCACCCACCACCAATGTCCCCGGTTCCCTCCCACCTCCCCAACCCTCCTCCATGGCAGGTTCTTTTATTTCTTTCCCTTTCTCTCTCTTTCTCTTTTCCTTCCCTTCTAAACTATGGATTACAGAACATACATTAAAGGGTTGCCATGTGTATCTTTTTGCCTCTATTTAATGCTCAGTTCTAGGTTGGTATTAGTATCCTTGACAATTGTTAGCACACTGTTCCATTTTCTGTCTTACCTAGCCTCTGACTCCCACACGTTTGTGATAATTTCCACCTTTGACAAGACCTCCTAATACATGTTTTACTTGACCTTGGATATTGGTATCATAATATGTACATATATATTTATGCCATGCAAATAAATGCAGTCATTCTGTATCTGTCTCTCTCCTTCTGGCTAATTTCACTCAACATAATCTTCTCCATGTCCATCCATTTATAGGCAAATTTTATAACTTCATTTTTCCTAACAGCTGCATAGTATTCCATTGTGTAGACATACCAAAGCTTCTTTTATCCAGTCATCGATTCTCGGCACTCTGGTTGTTTCCAGATTCTGGCTATTGTGAATAATGCTGCTATGAACATAAAAGTAGGGATGGTGCTTCCGCTGCATATTTTTGGCTTCCCATAATAGATTCCCAGGAGTGGTATGGCTGGGTCAAATGGAAGTTCAATTTCTAGTCTTTGGAGGAATGTCCATATTGTTTTCCAGAAACGCTGTACCAGCGGGCATTCCACAAAAAATGGATGAGTGTCCCCTTTTCCCCACATCTACGCCAGCACTTGTTGTTGAATATGTGTCAGTCTCTGTGGTGTAAAATGATATCTCATTATTGTTTTGATTTGCATCTTTCTGATGATTAGTGATGATGAGTATTTTTTCATATATTTTTTGGCCATTCGAATTTCTTCCTTGCTGAATTTTCTGTGCATTTCTTCATCCCATTTTTTTTTTTTTGGTTTTTTGGGTCACACCCAGCGATGCTCAGGGGTTAATCCTGGCTCTGCACTCAGGAATTACTCCTGGCGGTGCTCGGGGACCATATGGGATGCTGGGGATCGAACCCGGGCCGGCTTGGGCCGGCTGCATGCAAGGCAAACGCCCTACCCGCTGGGCTATCGCTCCGGCCCTCTTCATCCCATTTTTTGATGGGGTTGTTTATTTTCTTCTTGTAAAGTTCTACCAGTGCTTGATATATCCTGGATATTAAACACTTATCAGATGGGTATTGGGTGAATATTCTTTCCCATTCTGTGGACTGCCTTTCTATCTTTGTCACTGTATCATTTGAGATGCAGAAGCTTTTTAGTTTCATGTAGTCCCATATGTTTATCTTTTCTTCTAGTTGCTTTGTTAGTGATGTTTCACCTTTGCAGATGCCTTTAGCTTCAATGTCGTGGAGGGTTTTTCCTATATTTTCTTCAATGTACTTTATGGATTCAAGTCTGCTATTGAGATCTTTAATCCATTTTGATCTGATTTTTGTGCATGGTGTTAGACACAGGACCAAATTCATTTTTACATGTCGCTGCCCAGTTTTCCCAACACCACTTGTTGAAGAGGCTTTCCTTACTCCATTTTGGACTCTTTGCAACTTTATAAAAGATTAAAAATGATCATATATTTGAGGTTGGGCGTCAAGATACTCAATTCTATTCCATAGGTCCACAGGTCTGTTTTTATTCCAATACCATGCTGTTTTAATTACTATGCCTTGTAGTACAGTTTGAAGTTGGGAAAGATGATGCCTCCCATCTTCTTTTTCCCCAGGATTGCTTTAGCTATCCTTGGGAGTTTATTGTTCCATACAAATTTCAGGAGCGTTTGGTCAATTTCTTTGAAGAATGTCATGGGTATCCTTATAGGGACTGCATTGAATCTGTACAGAGCTCGGGGGAGTATTACCATTTTGACAATATTGATTCTCCCCATCCATGTGCAGGGAATATGTTTCCATTTCCTTGTGTCCTCTTTTATCTCTTGGAGCAGTGTCTTGTAGTTTTCTTTGTACAGGTCCTTTACACACTTGGTTAAGTTGATTTCTAGGTATTTGAT
Organism: Cryptotis parvus; assembly: GCA_021461705.1. Classification (NCBI taxonomy): domain Eukaryota; kingdom Metazoa; phylum Chordata; class Mammalia; order Eulipotyphla; family Soricidae; genus Cryptotis; species Cryptotis parvus. The sequence goes on along the minus strand of JAJIBD010031142.1, from coordinate 18,547 downwards.
TTTCTGTGGCACGATTGTGAATGGAATCATTTCCTGAATATCCATTTCTTCTCTTTCGTTATTTGTATATAGGAAAGCCACCAACTTTTGGGTGTTGGTTTTTTATCCTGCCACTCTACTATATGCGTCTATCCTTTCTATGAGTCTTTTGGTAAAGAGTTTAGGATTCTCTCTAGGTATAATATGTCATCTGCGAATAATGATGCCCTTAATGTCCTTTTCTTTTCTGATTGTTATGGCAATTACTTCCAGTACTATGTTGAATAAAAAGATGTGAGAGTGGGCAACCTTTTCTTGTCCCTGATCTCAGGGGCAAGGCTTTCAATTTTTCCCCATTGAGCATTCTCATCATTTGCTCTCTGTGGGCTTTTGGTAGATGGCTGTAACTATCTTGAGGAAAGTCCCTTCAATTCCCATTTTCTGGAGGATTTTAATCATGAACAGGTGCTGGATCTTGTCAAATGCTTTTTCTGCGTCTATTGATAGGATCATATGGTTTTTATTTTTCTCTCATTGATATGATGTATTATGTTGATTGACTTGCAAATGTTGAACCATCCTTGCATTCCTGGGATGAATCCTACTTGGTCATGATGTATAATCTTCTTGATGAGTCTTTGGATTCTGTTTTCTAGTAATTTGTTGAAGATCTTTTAGCATCAGTGTTCATCAAGGATATTGGTCTGTAGTTTTCTTTCTTTGTGACACTTCTTTTTTAGCTTTCACTTTGATTGCTACTATTTGAGGCCATATATAAGAAATTATTGCCCAAACCAAGAAGTTTTTTTTCTTATGATTTTTAAATTTTTTATTTTCAATGTTTGTGTTTATATCCAATTTTTAAATATTCATATGTTGTATAAAAGTCTACACTCATTTTTATGCATGCAGAATCAGACTATCCAAATATTATTATGTTAAAAAGCGTGTTATTCCATAATTATGTGTCCTTAGACACTGGTCAGGATCAGTTCCAGAAAGACAGCCTTATTTCTGAATTCTCTATTTGTTCCATTTGTTTATGATTTTTTTTTTCTTTTTTGGGTCACACCCGGCAATGCTCAGGGGTTACTCCTGGCTATACACTCAGGAATTACTCCTGCTCAGGGGAACATATGGGATGCCGGGGTTGAACCCAGGTCGACCGTGTGCAAGGCAAATGTACTAAACTCCAGCCCCCATTTGTTTATATTTCTGGTTTGATGTCAATACCTTACTCTTTGATACTGTTAAAGGGCTAATATCCTAATGAAGCTAGCTGCTACTGGCTCTCCCAGTGCTCAGTTGATCATGAGGCATCCGGGAGGGAAGGCGGGTTCTAGCCCTGGCCCACCATCCCAATAGAGCCTCGCAAGAAGCCAGAGGAATCCCCACTCCATGAGGGCAGTGATTTTCAACATCCATACTCCACACTCCTCAGAACTCCACCCAAGAGAAAAGCTGATCTCAATACCTGCTTGTCAGAATCCCACCTTATAGCAAAGCATAGTCCAAGCCCAGGTATGCTTGAACCAGTGGCATAGATGCATGGGGCAGAGCTGCGACCCCACTCTCCATGTGCTCAGCTGATCATGAGGCATCTTGGGAGGGAAGGCAGGTTCTAGCCCTGGCCTGTAATCCCAATAGAGCCTCACAAGAAACCAAAGGAACCGCCACACCATGAGGGCAGCCATTTTCAACATCCAGACTACACAACTCTTCAGAGCTCCACCCAAGAGAAAAATCCAATCTCTCACCATTGTTGTTCATCAGTAGATGCACGAACTGAGAGCCTACTACCAGGAGTATACCACCTGCATGGCAGAGCCTGGCAAGCTACCCGTGTTGTATTTGATATGTCAAAAACCAGTAACAATTATAAATCTCATACCCATGACCTAAATGAATGGTTTGAGGCTCTTAGTGTTCCTGGAGTGATCCGATGCCTGTAGGCTACACTAGCACGCAACAGGACGTGTGGAAATGTTACTGGTGCCTGCTTGAGCAAATAGATGAACAACAGGAAGACAAGTGATACAAGTGATCCTAATGAAGGGATATTTAACAGTTGGGGAAACGGTTAAGTTATTCAGCTGTGGCGGGTTCTCTGGCTGGCCAGAGAGGGAGTTCCAGGAGGAGAGAGACAGGGCTTTGGAGAGAGTTTGGAAAGGATCTTGGAAGGAGTTTTTGGAGAAAGAGTTTAAGGAAAATATTTTGCTAGCAGAAGACAAGAAGAGAGAGTGGCAGCCTGCTGGACAGCCTGCTGGGAGTATCCCAGTGTACCTTCCTATTTGAGAAACTGCTGAGAAAGAGAAGTTCCTGGGCTAATGTAGAGCGAGGAGACATAAGAAATAATAAAGGAAGAACTTTGAGAGCCTCTGGACTGGTTCCTGTACCTATTGGTCAGGGAGAATGGTCATTGGCCCTAGCAATAATTGGGCCCTTCACAAACGCCTATATACTGTCAGTCAGTCAGTCACAGCTGAAAACTGACATTCTTTGATACTGTCACCTTGTGAAAACATCTTGTAGGGGCGAGAGAGATAGAACAGGAAGGGCACTTAACCTTGCTTGTGGCAAATATAGATTTGATTTGTTAACAGCCCGTATGGTCCTCCCAACCCTAACTGGAGGTAGGGTTGGGAGGTAATTTGCTTGTGACAAATATAGATTTGATTTCTTAACAGCCTGTATGGTCCTCCCAACCCTAACTGGAGTGATCCCTGAGTGCAGAGCCAGGAGTAGGCCCTGATTACAACTGTGTGTGACCCAAAAATAAACAAAAAATATTTTGTAGAATGTTCTTGTTTTTCATGGGTTCCTCCACATTAATGTCCAAGAATCCGATGGGAACTCCTGGCAATACTCAGCTTGATTTTTCAGGCATGCCATTTCAGTACATGGATTCAGTGGGTCTCAACAGTCACCAAGCTTTACCTGGTCATGCGAGGAGGAAATGGGTTAGTTTGTGTTACACAGTAGTAAGTTTTGAATTATAAAATATAGTCATTCATCTCTGTTCCTCCCTCATGGTCACTTTGACTGTTTGAGATCTTTTGCAGTTTAATGTAGTTTCTATGGCTTTTTGTTTTGTTTAGTTTCTTTAAAGGATGCTGTTGCAGTATATTCCTGCCAAGAGCCTCTGCATCTGGCCTGGAGTTCCTCCTTCAGGTCACTTTGTAGAGAGGTGGAGGACAGTTTGAATGTGGCAGTTTATCTGACCATGCACTCTATACTGACTAGTATAATGTTCTCTCATGCTGCCACAGACATCGTGGAGTCGACTAGCTAGATCTTACTGGTATATTAGCCTGGCCACGTTGGATCTCTAAGTAATTAGACCAGAGAGAAATGTTGTTTGCCTCCAAGCAAGCAAGCAGGACTCTCTGATAACTCAAAGACAGATAAAATACAGTACTACCATAAAGTAAAAGACAAGACTCTCGTGAAGGCTTGGAGAAATATTTAACTGGCTATAGCATATTCTTTGGTACTGATGCATGCCTTTGTATTCTGAGATACAGTTCATCTCAGAAGCCACTCCTATACTCAACCCTGCAGGAGCACTTCCAAAGCAGATCTTGGCTCGGCAACATTAACATCTCAAAGAGCCTAGGTGAGTAGGTGAGGTCCTGGGAGAAATTACCTGAGGGCATTTGACCCTGATGGCTTTCCATTAGAGTGGGAGGTCTGGGTTGCACGGTTATAAAACTAGCCTGCCCCCCCTCTCTCCTCCCCCCCTTCTGCTGGTGTGGTCTTACAATCTCCTCTCTACAGGGCCATAAACATGGTGGCTGCCATCTTTGCTCTACACATGGTGGCCGCCATCTTTGCCCAGCCGGGAACCCTAAGTTCGGAGTTTTTCCTATTGCTGATTTGTGGTGCCAGAACCTGTGTTAAGTAAAGCATTTTCTTTTCTTTTATTATTTTATTTTTTGGGTCACACCCGGCAATGCTCAGGGGTTTCTCCTGGCTCTGCACTCAGGAATCACTCCTGGTGATGCTCGGGGACCATATGGGATGCCAGGGATGGAACCCAGGCCCGCACAGGCCAACCGTGGCAAGGCAAACACCCTACCTGCTGAACCATCGCTCCCGTCCGCAAGTTAAGCATTTTAAAAACTTCACTGGATTCTTGCGTCTTTCTCTGTCCATCATCTGCCAATCCCTGGGATAGAGGGATCCCACACCCTGCTCCCGGATTTTGTGCGGGGCACTTCAGCATTTCCCCACAGGATGCTATTAAACTTTTGATTTGAATTACTTTGAATCTGTAGAACGATTTGGATAATCTGGTCATTTTAACAACATTGTGCCACAATCCATGAATTTAGAATATATTTCCATTTATGTTTGATTCTTACTTTATCCGTATGTCAGTATTTTATAATTTTCAGTCTGAAAGTATTTTATCTCATTAATATGCATATTAATAAGTATTTTCCCTTTTTTGGTTGATGTTGTGATTAAAATTGGTTGTAAATTTGATTTCAAGAAGTTTTTAGAAATATGGAATAATTTGTAAATTAATTCAAATTCTATATCTTGAAAGAATTTATTTATCCTAATATTTTTGTTGATATTGCTGATACTTTATAGTCAAAGATGTATATGTAACAGACTTTACTTTTCTTCTTCCTTCTAAAGTTGCTTTCTTTTCATTTCTTTTTTTATCTAATTGTTCTTAGATAATATTATGTAAAATCAAGGGGGATAACAGTGGGAATTTTTTACTTGTGTCTTAGAGGAAAAGGTTAAATTCTACCCTTTTGTGCATTATATCACCTGTGAAATTTTATTAATATCTTTTATTGTTTTGGAAGTTTGTACCAAAGCTTACTTTTTAAATTTTAACTATGAAATGGAACTTTGACAGTGTTTTATTTGTTATAGATATGATCATGGGCTATTTATCTTTCCACTATGATCATACTAATGTCAGAACCAGATAGAGTCGAGACATCATAAGAAGCATATAGCTAATATCCTTCGTAAAACTATAGCAAAAGCACTTTCACAAAGTACAGTAAGGTGAAATTTAGTTTATTAAAAGATCATACACCATAATTAAGTGGTGCTTATTCCTGGGAAGCGAGAATGGTTCATTATAGTAAAATTAATTACTATAATACACCACATTAACAAAATGATAAGCTGTACCTTTCATACTGAAGGACTGTTAGGAAAGAGTTAGAAAAGGGGAGCAAATCACTGTGGAAGGGGTCCAATTTTAGAATAAAAGTTAGATATGTGTAGCAGTGAAAAGCAAAATGTAATGTTTACTGTATACATGTTTGTATATGTTTATACATAAATGGAACTTAAAAACCTATAAATTATAAAACAATGTTACTTTATTTAAAATTATTAAAAGCAAAAGCCCAACAATAAGAGCTTAAAGCACAAGAAAGTTTGTCTCTTTCTCTATTGAATCATATAAACACAAGCAAGCTAAATAAATATAAAAACAGTAAAGAAAAGTCCAGTCTTTTTGGTGTTTGCTATTAAGAGCATCCAAATATTTTGTACTTATTCCAAATTTCAAGATTGAGCATATATTTTGATGTCATTGTCAAGAATGCTATCTTCGGGCCACATTTTCTGGTTGCCTCTCTATTCTGTATTATGGCTGTATTACCTCGAGTAATTGCATAGCTTTAAGGGGTCTTGCTTTTTTAATCACTGAAGGTGGATTTAACAACTCTAACTGTTCTATGGTTGGTAGAGTAGTAACCAAATAAATGTAGTTAAACTTAAATAAACATAGTCTTAGTAGTCCCTTAAAACATCTTAACTGTTCTTGGTAGAAGCGGCAGTAAAAGCTAAGGCTAGATCATCTACTGAAAGTTACTAAATTTAGTTAATTGAGGTTGACAGAAAAGTAAAATTTGGGAATGATGTTATTCAGAAAAGAAGAACAAGGTCTCCAAGAGAGACTGGAAGATTTTCAGATGGAGATACAGACCCATTTAAACTTGGAATGGAATACTTCATACTTCCTGGCTTTCTCTGAGATGAGAGATTTGGGCTTTTGGGTCTTTAGACTCCCTGTGAGAGCCCTTTGAACCATTGTTAGCATTTCCAGGGTATGTCTGCTTGACTGATGCTTATTTTGAATATCTAGACTAAGAATGAAGTTGACTTTTCTATTTATTTAAAAATTTAATTTAGAAAGATAGTGGGTATTTTTTGGATAGAATATTTGAATTTACACAAATATTAGAATGTTAAAGGGGTTAGCAATCACAGACCATATGGCCAAAAAGCCAAAGTTTGGCACATGACATGGGTTTCTAATGAATATTTCATCTTGTACACTTCATCAGATGTATGGGCTGCATGTACATCTTGATCACTTGATCACTTGAATCCCGTTACTCATCGATTTGCTCGAGCGGGCGCCAGTAACATTTCCATTGGACCCTATCACGTGCCAATGTAGCCCAATGGCATCTGGTTGATTCAGGAATATGAAGAGCCTCAAACCGTTCCTTCAGGGTCTTAACAAGGAAGTCTGACCATCTTGTAGGTGGGCGGCCACGTGATCTTTTGACATCCCGTGGGATCCAGTCGGTAACGGCTCTAGTCCAGCGGTTGTCTCCAAATCGCATTACATGTCCAGCCCATCTGATTTTCGATGCCTTGGCAAACGAGACAGCGTCCCTGATTCTGGAATAGCGACGGAGGTCAGAACTCCGGATTCCTTCTCTCACTTGAGTGAGACGTGATATTCCAAGCATAGCTCTTTCGATGCCTCTCTGGGAGACCCGAATAGCATTCTCATCCTGCTTTTCGTAGGGCCCAGGTCTCTGGAGGCGTATGTTAATGCAGGGAGAACGGTGGAGTCAAAGAGATGTGCCCGGAGCCGGAGGTTCTTTGTCCTTTTAGCTATTTCTTTGATGCCTTTGAAGGCATTCCATGCCGCCTTCTTTCCTCCTGCGCAGCTCAGGTTTTAGGTCATTCATCATGTTGACTTCTCGACCTAGGTACACATAACTGCTGCATTCAGAGATGTTTGTTCTATTGAGAGAGAATGGGGCCTCTGGAACTAGTTCATTTCTCATGAACATAGTTTTCTTCAGATTCAGCTGTAGACCTACCTTCCACATTCTCGGTCAAAGTCAGCCAGCATTTGTGCCGCTTGGCTAATGTTTGGTGTTATTAGAACGATGTCATCAGCGAAGCGGAGGTGGTGTAGTTGCCGACCATCTATCTTCACTCCCATTCCTTCCCATTCTAATTGTCTCATGATGTTCTCGAGGGGTGGCACTGAAGAGTTGTGTTGAAATGGTATCACCCCTGTCGAACCCCTCTTTGACATCAATGATCACTTCTTTGTAGAATGGTGAGATCCTGGTGGTGAATCCATAATACAGCTCACGAAGGATCTTGATGTATTGGGTTTGAACACCCTGTTTGACTAGGGCTTCGGTGACTGCTTCAGTTTCCACAGAATCAAAGGCTTTCTGTAAATCAATGAACGTGAGACAGAGCGGCATCTTGTACTCCCTACAAACCTCAATGAGCTTGGTTACTGTGTGGATATGGTCGATTGTGCTGAATCCTTCCGAAAACCTGCTTGCTCGCATGGTTGACCTTCATCTAGTGTTCTGCTAATCCTGTTCAGGATGACTCGTGTAAACAGCTTGTAGATGACAGACAACAGGCAGATGGGGGCGAAGTTGCCATGTCATGAATGTCTCCCCTTCTTGAACAGTAGTACTGTCCTGCTGGTTTTCCATTGGGAGCATGTACATCTAGTTAGATAAAAATTAAAAGGAAAGGTACAACTGCTTTGAGAACTGAAAGATTTCTAAAATATTTGTAAATTAAACTGACAAAAGCTTTTTGCAGTTTGTAGGCAATGGGTATCAAAACAAAAGTCACCCTGTAGATTGAATAACTGTGAACCTAATGATAAGTAACCATTAGAGAAGCAAGCTACAAAAGTAGAAATATTAAAAGGATTAATTAATATGGGATAGGGAATAAGTATTAGCAGGAAAATCACTTGATCACTTGATCACTTGAACCCGTTATTAATCGATTTGCTTGAGCGGGCACCAGTAACGTATTCATTGGACCCTATCTCTTGCCAATGTAGACCATTGGCATCTGGTTGATTCAGGAATATGAAGAGCCTCAAACCATTCCTTCAGGGTCTTGACAAAGAAGTCCGACCATCTTGTAGGTGGGGGGCGGCACGTGATCTTTTGACATCCCATGGGATCCAGTCGGTAACGGCCCTAGTCCAGCGGTTGTCTCCAAATCGCATTACATGTTCAGCCCATCTGATTTTCGATGCCTTTGCAAATGAGACAGCATCCCTGATTCTGGAATAGCAATGGAGGTCGGACCTCCGGATTCTACTCTCAATTGAGTGAGGCGTGATACCTAGGTGGGAGAAGTCAACATGATGAATGACCTAAAACCTGAGCTGTGCAGGAGGAAGAAAGTGGTATGGAATGCATTCAAAGGCATAGAAGAAATAGCTAAAGGACAAAAGAACCTCCAGCTCCGGGGCACATCTCTTCAACTCCACTGTTCTCCCATCATTAACCTAGGCCTCAGAGACCTGGGCCCTATGAAAGCAGGATGAGAATGGTATTCGGGTCTTCCAAAGAGGAATCGAAAGAGCTGTGCTTGGAATATCATGCCTCACTCAAGTGAACAGGAAAATAGCAGAAACATTTGCAGGAAATGAATAGACAGATGAATTTTGTTAATACATTGGGTACATGCAGATATTTTACTATAGGGAAATTTAGTACTAAAAAATACCCTTTTGATAGATATTTTAGGAATCATTAATAATACCCTTTAAGTATTCCCATGGTAATAATAAGTGGGATTAGAAAAAGGAATAACTTTCTTGAAAAGAACAAAGGAAAACTTGCTTGAAAGTGGAAATTAGAATCTTCAAGATTTTTCTACACTTATTAGTTAATTAGATTCATTAGAAATGTTTAATCAAAACATAATGGGCAGGAAAAGCAGTGTAGTGAGTTTCAAATAGAAATTTAAAAAACAACAAAAGAATTATTGTATATGAAGTAAATATCTCGCCAGGCTTGTGACTTCATAGTAAAGCAAATACCATTCATGTGTGATGCCCTAGGTTTGGTCCCTAACATTGCAAATACACACATGCAAACATACATAAATAAATAAGACAAAAATACGAGATTATATATAAATATTCTAGAGTTCATTTTGCATGTTTGTTTATATAGGCTTATTTGTAAACAAATAATCAATTATATCCTTCAAATGTTTTGAAAAGAACAACTAAAATATGTTGGGGAAAGGACACTTAGAAAGAACAGAAAATTACAAAGAACATATAAAATTTAACTTAAAATATATTACTGATATCTTGGTTTTCTAACTAGTTTTCTGCAAGGTATAAGACCTTACTCAAAAAATGGTGGAATTAAATCGAATATTTTAGTTAACCTAGCTGGAGAGTTGTGCTGTAAATCTCTGAGACTATTTACTCAATATTTAGCTTCTCTTTGTTATTTTCTCAACTCTACCTCTGTTATGGTTCATAATTTTAGAACAATTTCATATCTCACTTATGCATATAGAATGCCTAAGTGAATAGAGCTTTGCCTTTAACTTATATTCCCCAGAAGTTAAAAATGTATTTTGGTTCTACTAGTTTGGTTTGAATAATACAATCTTAAACTTGTGGTCTAAGCACTGGAGGACCAGAGAAAATGATTGAGGGGCATGATTTACCCAAAGTTGACAATTTTCCTGGATGTAGACAATGGAATCAAATTTCTTGAAACAACGTAAGTCAGACAGCAGGTCAGGCTGTTACCTTTCTTCTTTTATACTTGCTATACAGGCAGTGAATAAAATAATGTAATTTGCCCAGTAAATTTCTAACAACTAGGTTGTGGTTAAGTTTTCAAACTATTATTTAACATGCCTAACAAATCCCTTTGTTTCTATTGTGCTGAGAGAGTGGATGAAAGACAGGGAGGGTGGGTGTACCCAGACTCTCACCGATTTCCATAATTTAAATTTTTATCAAATAAATACTTATGTTCCACATGGTCTTAGCATGCTTTTGAGAAACCAAAAAAATTAACTCTATGATGTGCATGTGGACTTGTTACCTGTCTTCTTTGTTTATGATGTGTGTTTTCTAGAGTTGATATGTGTTTTGCTTTATTTTTTACATTAGAATTTTAATTAATAATTTTATCTAAATTTACATGGAATAGATATAGTCTTCTCCTGATTTAGTGGTTGTCCCTTATTAAGACATATACCTCTTAACATATGACTAACATGTTACACTCTATTTTTGTCAATATTTTCACTGTTGCTTTAACAGCAGAGCTAGAACTCCAGTATCTGAGGTATAAGTGCTTAATAAGAGGAAAATGAACAAGGTCGATCAACATATCTTTCTACTCATATATTCTGTTTCCACATCTATGATATGGATGATTCCTGCATCCAGGTCACCTGTTCCCAGAATTTTTTAAGTTTCCTTCCTGTATTGAAAATATATTATTGATACTTCTCATGTATGCCCAGGCAACACAGGCTTAATGTTTTTAAATATTTTATTTTATTTTTGCTTTATGGGTCACACCCGGCAATGCTTAGGGGTTTCTCCCTGGCTCTGCACTCAGGGATTACTCCTGGTGGTGCTAGGGGGGACCATATGGGATGCCGAGGATCAAACCCGGCCGGCACAGGCTGGCCACGTGCAAGGCAAACGCCTACCCGCTGGGCTATCGCCCGCCCCCATTTTTAGATAGGCAGATTTTAAAAATTAATTATTGTGGTTTGGATCTCCTGATTTCAGTGTTGCTGACTGTGGTTTGAGTATAGAGCTCTATCGCTTCTCTACACCACCAGTAAGCTAAAGCCTTCGACTCCTGCCCTCTGTTATTTCCCATCTGCTGCTTCTTGCTATCCATCTTGATTTCTTTCCCTCTCTGCCTTCTTCTTCCTATACTCTGAGATCAAGGGTGCTTACCTCATCTCTCCTTTAATGCCTTGCATCTCCGTGCCCAGTTATTCTATATCCACAGGTAAGTGAAGTCATCCTGTGTTTGTTCTTCTGATTTACTTCACTAAATTTGATCTAAATATAGCAAATTACATGATTTCATCTTATTATACTCCAGAGGGTGAATTAAAGTCATTCTCAACTGGCTGTGACATTATGCCCCATTTTTTGGCCTCATTTGGTAATATTTCCTCTGTTAAAATGTGAAGAAGCCTAGAGAGACAGTATATATGTTAGAGCACTTGCATTGCACACAGCCAATCCCTGTTTAACCTAAGCACCCCTTTGATCCCTTGAGAATTCCAGGAGTGATTCCTGTGCACAGAGCCAGGGTCATTCTTAAACACTGCTGGACATGGCCCTCACACACAACCAAATAAGTAAGTAATGTGAAATGTGATGCTATGTTGATAAGATGAAGGAAAGGGATGATGCTATATATCACAGGACTTTCAGCACAAACATTGCAACAAAGGATTATTCATATTACCTACTTTTATCATTCCTGCCCCCTCTTTACAGCAAATAGGTCTTGAGATTTTTCCTGTTCTTATGAAATGGCCATGCCACAATGTCTCCTTTCCAGGCTTTTAGTTTTGTTGAACGGTTACATGCAAATGCCTAATCAGGCATTACACAAAGGTAGAACCCTGCTGTGCTTTTTTTCAGTTAGATAATAGAATGCTTGTTTTTTTTAAAGAAAAGTCTATTGTTTCCATTAGGCAAGAAGTTTGCAGGGCAGGTTGTGGATGGAATGAGTATATCATGTTGCCATTTCGTGTATTTTACTATTTTTTTTTACGTTGTTTAATGGTCAGTACCATGCAGCAGGAATATTTCAAGGTAGCAGATGCTAGTGTTTTCCGATAGAAGTCAAATTAGTCAGTGGACCTGTTTTACTGTGCCGCTTACATGATTTGTCTGCCTTAGCAGCTAAATTTTAAGTTCAGAGTCTTGAGATGAAACTGCCTCCAGTTCTTCTAGACACTGATGGATCAACTTTATGAAACGCCAGTGCATAATAGCGGAGCAGGTGCTTGATCCTTCCTATTAAGCCTCCCCCACCTAGCGTTGGGTAGAGTGCTGTCACTAGGTGCTCTGCAGAACTGTCAGGTGTAATAGCTCATCTTTGACTTCCTTCGTTTGGGGAACCCATTGCTGTCAGAGTTGGAATAAGTAATTTGAACACTTTAGTTACAGCCAGCAGAAATGGAATCAATACATGCCAAGATTAACTTCAGTGATTAACTCCAGAATCAATGAACCAAATGATTATCATCTCTGTCAGAGGAAGACTTGGATGTGAAATTGTGAATAAAGAGGTGGGTTAATTTTCAGTGGCTGGCTTCTGTGGCAGGTATATTTGAATCTACTCTGGTTATCTGTTTAAACTTCCTTGCTTTCTAGCCTCATGCCAAAGCCGGTGCCTGTGTCGCACAGTGGAGGACTCAGAAGCCAGATTTGATGAGAGGTAAAGTAGATTTAGTCTGTGTGTAAATCTGTAAGGATAATGGCAAGCCAGTGAACATTTCCAACTTTGAAAGTAGAGCAATTTTTCTAACTCTGTGTTATGGGTAGGTGGATTTTACTTTAAGCTGTTTTTTTAAAGAACAAAAGAAATGGAAGAGGGACTGCGTAGGTGATGCAGAATAGCTCTGGGCACTTATGCAATAGAGCATTTTAATTATTTCAGTAATGGGGCACCCCATGGAGACCTCTCTGGAAGAATTTGTCCTACTAATTTTGTTGAATAATTATTAATGACCTAACACTGTGCTTAGGATCTTATGTATCAGTGCTTTATGTTAAGTGATACTAATACCCCCATAACTAGATAAGGGAATGCCACCCTACTACTTCAGGTAACTTTCCAAGGACAGATAGCTAATTTGAATCTAGGTCTAGATGACTCTTGGTTCTCAGGGCTGATGTGCTCTGTTGAAATGATCCATGGTTAAAAATGTGTTTGTTGTGAATTGATTGTTATACTCCAAATAGGCTAACCCTGTAGCCCTCTCCACTTTTCTCTTATAATGCAGCTTGTTTGGAAGAGGGATTGCTGGATATGTCGTTAGGCTTTCCATCTGAGCTTCCTTGAGTAGAATCTTAAACCATAGGGATAGCATGTTACATGAGAAGATAGTCACATGTGAATACACACAGGTTGGACACTTAATAAAATTGAGAGTTCTAGAGAGGTAATTACAAGTCAGAATATTATGACTTCTAAACTCATTAAATTTCAGATCCAGCATGGCACTCTCAGCACCTTTGGGTTCAGGTTTTTCGGTTTATTTAAACTGTAGAAATGAATTTCTGCAGCTTTAAGCTACTTGGTATGTGCATTTCATGATATGCCCTTTAAGCGCTGTGTGTCAAGTGTTTAGGTATGTACGTTTTTAATGTCTATAACAGCTTAGAAGCAAACAGAACAACACCCATATAATACTTTGTGTAGAGTACAAAGTCAAGAATGACAAGAAAATCATATATCTGAAGCTTAGCTAACAATGTCTGTCCTTGGCTTTCATAATCCTTATGATTTATTTCTTATTTAGCTCTAAGTACTGTCCTTGGTGAGAGGCTTATGGCTCAAAATGAGCTCCACTTCTGGAGTTAAAACTTTTGCATCTGAGGCTCTTCTGTATTTGAGCTTTGTGATTTTGCTGTAATGACTTGGCTTGTCCTTTATCTCATTTCCTCTATGTAATATAGAAAGAATGATAGTCTACTCTTCTTGTGAGCACAAGATAAGGTGACTCTCACAAATTGTTTACCATAATGCTTAGCAAGCAAGTGTTGGAAGTAGGGTTGTTCCTCTGTTATTTATTTATTTATTTTGTTTAGTAATTGTGCAAAGTTGTTGTTAAGTGCTTTTATCCATGGGATAAATGCCTGCCCGGGCTACAGAGGCATTAAGGGCAGTCAGGTAGAGGTACAAACTCGATGTTCAGCTCTGCAAAATCTGGATTGTGTCCCTTCTACCACATTGGCATCCAAACTATAAAGCACACAGCTTAGTCTCCTAAGAGGGTGGTCCACATTAGAGTAAACTTGGGTACGAGGGTACGAGGCCATCTACAGAAGTGATTCTGGTGAGAGGATTTTCAGTCAAGTGAGGATGTTCTCCTTGTTGGGGCATGGGGACGACTCTGGATGGCAGAAAGACTTGTACTGTTGACTCCTCTGGCGCCCAATCCAGGAGTATCTAAGATGTGGCTGGTCTTATGCACTTCAATGTATTTGAACAGTGGCCTATTTTGAAACAGAGATGAAAAGGCACATCATGGGAAGGGGGTTATTTGGAGGTAGATGGGGTTTTTTCTTTGTCCTATTAGGTTTATGAAATGGTGTGGTATGAATCTGGGCATCGCTATTTTTAAAAGCCTTGTTGGCTAGAGAGGACATGAATAAAAGTTTTTTTTTAATTCTTTTTTACTCTAGGCATAGAACAAAAACCAGAGCCAAATCCCACATTTTAATGGAGTCCCCATTTGGGAAAATATAGAAAGAAAATCTCACTTACAATGGAGGAATCCCAGAGAATATGGAAATAAATGGGTTGTCTACATAAAAAGCTAACATATATTCTATTAAGAAAATATTCAAAGTTAAAAGGAAATGTCATAATTCCGCATTATATATTATATAATTAGTATAGACACACAAGTTAAGCTCTAAGAACTGAGCAGTGTAGGGAGGAGGAGCTAATGACAATAATAGATTCCAAACCCTAAAGAAGAATGTCAGTGATGGAGAAACACAAGGCCATTTCAAATAAAATATTCCTGAACTCTCTAGCCTCAAACCACTTTCCTGATAAAATTACAGAGCTTGTTCCATTTATATATGAATTAACTTTTAACCTCTACACCATTCCAATAGCAGAAGATTAATCACAGAGACCAATAGTGTAAATTAATGAGGGCACACTGAATTACTGATATTAACACATGCCAGAAATATTTAATAAGGATGCAGTTTATTGTCTCTCGTGTGTAAGTAGAAACAAAAGGAAACTAGCTCACTTAAATGAACTTTTTCTACAACACCTTATAAAATATTGTAGAAAATACTTTCCAGGTAAAAGGTAGGCTGCCACGGACAACAGAATTATTGAAGGAATTTTTACATAGCCTTAGTTTGATTTTGTCAAAATTTATTTTAGATCGGTGACCTTGAACATCTAAGAAACTACTTTGAACTTTTTACTCCACCAGGTCTTAATATTTGATCACATATTATGAATGAAGAGATTAAACATGATTGAGATTTCTCAGAGAGCTAACTACTTAAGAACAAAGTCTCTGCTGCTTTGGCTCGCAGTATTTGTTACTAACAGCCAGCAGGTGGTAGTGTTTCCACCTGATAAAGAAATGTTCCTACTCAGACTAAAAATATGTAAGAGCGAAATTTGTTCTTTAGAGAAGGAGAGAAATCCATCAACCTTCTATTCTTCACAGAGCTGCAGAGGGTGGTGAAAGATGGGCAGGTGAGAACACCTCTGAGCACCCTTTTCTCTTGGGGTAGATGGCCCTTCAGGATTGCACTGACTTCCCATGAGGTGTGGGCTTGGCGCTTTCTCACAGGGATGATTGGGTACAAGCTTGAAGATCACCGATCTGATGCCTGAGTCAGAACTAAGACAATCTGAAATGTGTTCTTTGCAGAAAAACAGTATCTTCTAACATTTTAAGGTAATGAACAGACGATGGGGAACATGGGCCTCGGGCAGAAATGCTCATTTTTTCTTCATTGCCTTTTGATGATAGAAACATTCCCTGTATCTTGCTCTCGGGCAGGACAAAATCATGAATCACTAGCTGAGTGGAATCTCACAGTTTACGGCAGTCCTCCTCATTTAGAGAGAAAGCATAAGAGGCAAAAAATAATAACACCCTGGTTCCATAGCTAGCTATTTGACAAAGTTGAAACTAGAACTCAGGCTCTTCTCTCACACAGTTATTCTTTTACCTCCTCCCCATGGAGAACAAAATGCTTGCACTGGGATTGGAGCCATAGTACAGTGCGTAGAACATTTGCTTTGCATACAGCAGACCTCGAGTTTGATCCTTAGCATCTCATTAGTTTGCTGACTGCCAGGAATACTTTCTGAGTCCAGAGCCAGGAGTAATTTCCAGAGACTTGCTAGATGTATGGTCCCCAAACCAAAACAAACAAAAAGTGCTTTGGCTTTAGGTAAAGAAAAATTATGAATAGTCAAGAAAGTCAGAGAATAATGTTTTGAATGGATTTCTATGTCAGAGATTTTGTTTAACCCAGAACAGATTGTTAGTTACTGTAACCCCCAGCTGAAATATTCATCCCATGCAGTTCAGAAAGATGAAATGAGGGGATTACAATCACGGCTGGCAAGGGGCAAGGGTAGGCAGTATCTGTCCCAGACCTACAAAAAGAAGCAAACTTTATTTCTACGCGTTGTTTATTCTGAGTAGGAGTAAGCATGAGGATTAGTATTCGGATGCATGTCACTTGTCACTTGTCTTCCCATTGTTCACTGATTTGCTCCAGTGGGCACCAGTAATGTTCCATATGTTGGGAATGAGGTCCATTATTTTTACTGTTTTTGTACATATTGAATACACTACAGGTAGCTTGTGAGGCTCTGCAGTGCCTAACATGGTTCATCCTAGGGCCCCAGTTTTTTTAATGTGTGTGACCATAAACCATTTAGAGCCTCCATGGGGCAGAGCCCTGGGTGAAGGACAAGCCTGTTTCCCTGTCTGCCACCTGCCTATGCAGCCAGGCACTGCAGCCACACTGCAACACCTCAAGGAGCAAGAGTTTTGATGCAAAAATCAGATCAATTTCATTGCAAGGTTTTTATTCTGCTATTCTGCCTTTTCTTTCCTACTTTCTATCCTACATCTATGCGCAAATCTTATTCTTAACTTCTTTTGAACACTTTTATCCAATGTATTTAATTTTTGAACACATTTTTAGGCTAGGCCTTATCAAAATCACAGTTATGTTTTAAAGAAACATTATTTTGCTTTTCTAGTTTGGCAGTAGATATTCAATAAATCTTTAATGGAATAATAAAATGCATATTTAATAGCTAGTGGTATTTGCAATATTACAAAACTTGAGGAGGCATAAATACTACTCAAATAGTTTCATTATTGCTCAGGGTCTGTGAGCTCAGAATCACTTAGGAACTCCATGAGCACCAGATCTAAGGAGTTACTGAACTAGTGGCTAAGTGTCCTGGGAAGTCTAACCTTGACAGCTGGGAGTCCATGACTGCTTTGGAGAAATGTGGAAGTGACTATTTTCCCAGGATTTAGTTGCTAAAATTCTATGTAGTGAGTATAGTAAAGCTTAGAGTAATTTAGATTGTGTAGGCAATTATACATACATATGATGTAGGTTGGGTTATGAGAGTTCAGTTCCTTCGGGTGAGTCTGAGTTAATCTTACTAAAAGGATTCTGATGTCTAATAATAGCTACCACTGTCCCCAACTGAAAGCATGCTTGCTAAATGAACAAATAGAAAATGGGACAAAGTAGGAACTAGAAAAGCTTTCAGCACGGAGACCAAACACAAATGTCCCATATCATGGGATAAAATAATAAGGTGCCCTTGCTTCTGCAGTTGAGGTCATTTTATATATGCAAAAATTTCCCTGGTATTTTGTCATAACTTTAAAGGAACAATGGTAGTACATCTTTGTGTCTCTTCATTTACAGAGTCTGTGTCTTTATTTTACTTCCTGAGTCAATTTTATACCATCCTATGGCTATTGGTTTTTTTTTTCTAAAGCAGCAAAATAAATAATAAAAAGATAATATTGAATATCTACAAAATCAGAGCATTGGATTATTTTGTTTCTTCAGTGTGTGGGTCTTTTTGTGTCCTTGTTCTGTTTATTTTTAAAAACTGTTCTTTTTGATACTTGTAGACGCTGATTGTTTTGTATTTTTCTTTCTTTCCAGTTCATTGCCTATAAACATACAACAGGAGTTTTAGAACCAAGAGGCTTTTGTTTTGTTTCTAAGAAGAACTAATGAACCACTCAAAGATCTGGGCCACTAAGGACATTCACAATTGACAGTGATACTGAGGCAAATCCCTACCTACACAGCTTTGGAATAAAGAGAGGACATGGAAGAGAATAAAGCTTCAGAAGAGAAAGTAGGCTGATAGTGATGTTCTAGGCTGTCATTCTGGGAAAGGAAAGCAGACAACAGTGAAATCCAGCCCAGAGGATCTGGTTTAATGCTACTTCCAAAGAAAGGGAGCACATTATGATATGCAGGTATGTACATCATCCTGAAAGGAGCACACAAGAGAATTATGATTAACCATAGTTGAACTATGGTAATAAGTACTAAGAAAAGATTCTTGTAATTCCCAGTCCTTGTCCTAGCAATGGATGCTGACACAAGAAGTGGACAGCAGTGTTAAGTCTGGGTCTTATAGTAGGAGGCGCCTAAGTGAAATGCCCACAAACTGTCCCCACCCCAGAAATATATTCTCAAAGCAAGCAGACACCCCAGTGGTCCTCT